>CATQJL010000316.1:29042077-29073440 GCA_958299035.1 Cylicocyclus nassatus
TTTTCGAGGAAGGTCAAAATCTCAAAATTTATGAAATGTAATGGAATAAAGTCGGCGTCAGTCACTGTTGCGAGTTTAATGAATATAATGAAAGTTTTAACATTTTTCTGACTATTCAAAATATTAGGTTGTACCGAAAGTTCTGTCGTTTCATTTTTAATTTGTAACTTAGCGCTGTTTCAACGGATTTGCTTGCCTGTAATTTTATTAGGAAAAACAAGTCTTTCTCTTTCAAAGGCTGTTTTGCGGAGCTTCTGTTTCACATTGAGTGCGGAGATAAAAATGGAAAACTAAGACCATGTAAAGTTTGACCATTTTAAGTTAGGTCACCAAAAATTTGGAATGCCGCAGAAAAATCTGAAATCGTCAGTACATATGTTTTTCGACCTACCCTTTGCATCTGTGAAAAAATTGTGCTGTTTGGACGTCACTGTGAGAAGTTATGATTTTTCCGAAAATTGACAAATTAATTAAGTTTGGGCTTTTCCATAGTAAACTCGATATTCATAACTTTTCACAGAGACGTCCAAACAGCACAATTTTTTCACAGATGCAAAGGGTAGGTCAAAAAACATATGTACTTACGATTTCAGATTTTTCTGCAGCATTTCAGATTTTTGGTTACCTAACTTAAAATGATCAAAGTTTACATTGTCTTAGTTTTCCATTTTTATCTCCGCACCCAATGTGAAACAGAAGCTCCGCAAAACAGCGTTTGAAACAGAAAGACTTACTCTTTCTAATAAAATTACAGGCAAGCAAATCCATTGAAACAGCGCAAAGTTACAAATTTTCAAAAATGAAACGACAGAACTTTCGGTACAACCTAATAATTAAGCAAAAAATAACCAAACAACCAGCTTTTCCAAATCGCTTTTTTTACTTGCAAAATCTGCTCCAGAAAGCAGCTAACGATAAGATTGATTGGTTACTGAGCTGCGTTTATAATGCAAAACACTAACAAGGGAAGTGTCAGAAGTCGCAGTGGCCTTTTGACATGGGATGGGTACCATCTTAAGCCACTCTCTTAGCTGCAGAACTGATCTGGGTCGCGAGTTATGGGCATTTTAAACATTAAATTTTACATTGTTTGAAGTACTCTGTGATCACGGAAACCTTTCAAATGCTTGTTTGAGCATCACAGCATGACTTTGATGAAGGCATAGAATTACGTTAAACATTGAGGGACTGTTTCATCTATGTTTGAGCCCAAAAAAATGTTCGCTTTAATTTTTGGCTATTCTCAGCGTTGTAAATTTCCCGTAAATTAAATTCAATAACTCTCGTCCTAGATTAGCAGCTAAGAAAGGCTGTTTTGGAATCAGCATTTTAAGCTGCTTCAGATGATACCCATTTCATGTCAAAAGGCCACTGCGAGTTCTGACACTTCCCTTGTAAGAACGGTGGGTTCATATTCAGCTTTATCTTACAAGCGAAGAATACTCGGTACTCGGTGAACGTGACCGTTCCTAATGAAACATAGGCGATTCATAGCACGCAAAGACTGCGGACATATCGGCATCTCTCTGATCAAGCGCTTTCGCCTCTATTACCGTCTGCTGTCTCTCCCATATCCGCACTATTTCGGACGCAACGGCGCCCAGTCTTTGCGTATCATGAACTTGTATACATAAAGTAGATGCGTCTTAAAGTGCTGATTTCGAATCTGCTTTCAATATCTGCTAAGCGATTGTCTGAGATAAGCTATGAACGTTTTTTTCTATAAGAATCTGCACTTTAACAGTTAAGCAAAAATATGAAAACATTGCTCAAATTTCTTTTTTTCGGCTAGGAACTCACTTTGAAGAAGAGTGCAATCACTTTGAACTTCAATAACCTGTCTCAGTTCAACCTTTTCCTTAAACTCAGATATCGATGATTTTGACTCACTTCAATGTGCATAACTTATGCAGAAAAAAGTCTCATAACTTAGTTCACACAATCGCTTAGGAGATAGCGGAAGCAGTCTTGTAATCAGTCTTTCAAGACGGATTTAGTGAAATGTGTCTCATTACGAAATGGCATGTTCACCAAGTGTTTTTTCCTTGTTGGTAGATGAGTCTTTTAGGAGTCACCTTGGGGGCTGCGTATCAGTACAATTTTGTTCAAGAAGAAATGGGAGAGAACTATTGTGACTTATCAGGGAAAAGACAGCAAGATACAATCTGTGAAAAGTATCTCAAAAATTATATAAAATTAAGGCGAATTTTATCAATCGACTAACCAATCAAGAACAGTCGCAAATTTGAAGTGGATTGAACTTGTATACCAGGAAAGGTGAATAAAAATTTATAAATGTATTTTCTTTTTGTTCAAATGCAGTATTTTTTAGTTGAGAATTCCGAGTTCTGCGTAATTTACCACTTGGTCTTTGTGAAGATGGATATAAAATAAGTTGATGTTGTATTATTAGCGCCGATATACAGATGATTCCTTATTTTTAGTACAATAAGTGAGTATAGGATTGGCTAGTGACTTCCCCGTTATAAACTTAAGAATACAAAAAGTATAATTTGAGAGAATCAATCATAAAATCTCCGCAAAAGAATTTATTTAAAAAGACCTTTCTATCTTCACAGAAAATCTGGCTTCGGGCCAAGGAAGTATTCTGGTGGTCAATCTAAGTGCTGCTTCTAATAATCAGTTTGAAGCTTTCTAAACCAAAAGAGCATAAGAAAGAGTGAACCGTAGGAAAAGGAGAAAATTTGTTGTGAAAAATACATACAGCTCCTATGCCTTTAAGTAAAGAAGTAAGAAAATCATCACTCCAACTGTCCGTTACATCCCGATCGAAGGAATGCATGAAGTTCTGGCCTCATCTTTCAACCCTGGGCGCACGAAGTGAGCTCAAGATACATCTCCAGAACTTTTCGTATGCGAAACAATTAAGAAATTTACTGCAAAGTAGAGACCGCTGTTTACACGCTAATTTTCGTACATATTTGCTGTCGGTCAAAAAATTCGATTTTCGAGTGACCACGAGGTGTGCCCGCGCAATTCTGCGAGGGCTGCCCATCATTCACTCCAACGGAACTTATTTCTAGGCAGACAGTTCTTCTAGAACTTCATGTACAGTTTACCGTAATTCTGCTGCAGTTTTCTTACACAACGTTCTGCATGTCTTCCAAGCTCCTTTCAATGACTGTGCTGCCTCTTCTCTTTGTTCTCGTTATCACCACGACCTCCGTTTTTTTTAAAGTGCCATAAAAAATTGGACTTAGGAAGTCTACCAGCATTTCTTGACATTTTACGATTCAAAAAAAGCCTGAAGTTAATCAAATTAAGTAGTCACATCTACCTTAACAATCTTAGTCTACGCTAGAAATCGGTGGCTATGATTCTAGATGATTGAATTTTGTAGTGCAAATAGAAAGTGATTTCACATGTTTTAGTTAGTTTCATTCCTTTCTTAGTACAGAGTTTTGAGATCTAGATTTTCTAAACTTCTCAGCAAGGAGAGAGATAGCCTACTTCAATTCACAAAAGATTTTTTGGAAAAATTTCGTAATGTTAGAGTATACTGTAGGAAGGAACAAGCCTCCTACTAATCCTAAAAAAAAAAGCTGAATGAATCTTACTGTAATTCTACAGTAATCCTTCGTGAGTCTAATTCAAGCCGAATGGACGCAGTAGTATTTCGAATGAACTGGATTGGTTAGCTATGCTCTCTGAAATTTCTTTGAAATCCTTCCAGCATTTTTACAGTTCACTTTCCAAAAAAGGACCAAATACTGTGAATTTTTTTGATTTGAATCAATTCAATCACTTGCAAGTGAAAACAGATCGGTTGCACAATTTCATATAATATTTTTTCCTTTTAGGGCATACATTTTCTAAAACATAGGAGAAAGTTGTGCTTGTTCAGTGAAGCTAGTTCGGCCAGCGAAAAAGGAGAACACTTCCAAAGCTAATTTTTCCTTTTTATTAGTCGATCTCTAAAGCTTATGTCTCTTTCCAACTTTTAGTTGTAACACAGATACGGTAGATATTGTAACACTCTAAAGTCAGTTCCAATTATAGGAGCCTGCAGGATCGCGAGAGTCGTACGTGCGTACGGCCATTGCGCCGCTCACGACAGATGTCATTGAGTCGTGGGCGCCGTCGGCGATCGATATCGTCGTCGGCGCTGGATTTAGGCTAGATATGGTGAGTTGTTTTTGTTCTTCTTTTCATTTCACGCCTTTTTCTCTTTTCAGGTGGCGAAAACATGGTTGTACGAAGAGTCTACCACCAAAGTTGAGGTGAGGCGCAGGATATGCTCAGTACGGGCTCAATATTGTAGATAATTTCCGCGCCTGCCGACAAAACGTGGATTTTCTGTATTGGCAGCCCGATTACGGAACTTTTTTCTACTTTTAACTTCTATTCTACTTTATCTTGTTCATTCGTAACCGGGCTGCCAATACAGAAAATCCACGTTGTGTCGGCAGGCGCGGAAATTATCTACAATATTGAGCCCGCACTGAGCATATCCTGCGCCTCACCTCAACTTTGGTCGCAGACTCTTCGTACAACCATGTTTTCGCCACATGAAAAGAGAAAAAGGCGTGAAATGAAAAGAAAAACAAAAACAACTCACCATATCTAGCCTAAATCCAGCGCCGACGACGATATCGATCGCCGCCAGCGCCCACGACTCAATGACATCTGTCGTGAGCGGCGCAATGGCCGTACGCACGTACGACTCTCGCGATCCTGCAGGCTCCTATACAATCATGCTACTATGCATTTGGTTTGATATGGCGCTATTACAGTCGTGGTCAATTTCACGAGCCATCTGGTGTAAATGCACAACTTTCCGAAAATCCCGTTTGTTTTGAAAGAATGTCATTCTCTTTCCCATAGCGCTATTATTTGAAAGAATGCAAATCGCACGATGCACTTTGGAGAGATGTGCAGTTGCACCACGACTCCAGAGTTTTACGTCAATTACGTACAAACTGTGTCAACTGCGAGCTCGCTTCTACCTAGCAATTACGCATACGCGTTGCATACGCGCATGCGAACGCTGCACGGGGCTCTACATTGCGCTTGAGCTGATCGGAAAGAAGCACGTCGTCGACACAGACAGTAAATTTGCTTGATTACTTGAGCACTGTGGTAGAACTGAATCAAATTGATTCATTGGAGAAAATTGGGTATTTCTTTCAGTTCTCCAATCAACTTCTCGACACCAAATAATAGAAGATGGATGACAGATTAGATGATGATGATGCAGATCGCGTTGAGGAAATCATTGACCGGATGAAGAGCAAGTTCCCCAGTAAAAAAATTGATAAGAAAAAAATAGAGGATGTCGTAAGGAAGTTTAATGCTGAGACCTCGGAAAGAAGCGAGAAAATGGTCGAGAAAATGTTATCTCAAATGGACACATCACCCAAGGTAAGTTTCGATTCATACAGACTTTCATAATTTTTAAGATGGATTCATGCTGTCGCAAAGCAAGGCAAAGGCTTTCATCTTATATAGAAAGCTGAAAGTCTGTCTGTCTGTCGAGTACTCTGCGTTGATACCACTGCTTTGTCAAAAAAGTTTTGGACAAGCTGCCCTCCCTTTCTCAGCGTTCATTTTCGGATAGAAACCCAGGATGAAAAAATGATTGGATTACATGAGGTGATAGAGCTCTTTAAGAGCTACAACTCACACATTGCACTTTCTGGAAAACATGTATTCTGAAAATTATAGAAATGTTTTTCTAGAAAAAGTCTGAAAATGGCCGCGTCACAATGTCGCGGACAATAATTCTTCGAACGCGAAAATTTTCTTTTAGGTCTTCTTCTGGAGCATAACAGAAGTTTTTCGCACAGGTAAGCATACTATATTTTAGAGCTCATAGAGGACAACAATCAGGTAGTGGTTACTTCCAAAAAAAAGCAAGCTTGAATTTTGTTTTGCTTTCAAAAAAATAACTTCTATTTTTCTCTTTCAAAGCAAATTTTTTCACATGGAAACCTACTCAAGTCATCACATCAAAGCTGTTCAGATAAAGTAGATGCTCTCCACCATTCTCCATGCATCGGACGTGTGCTGGTGAGTTTCTTGGCCGGAAATGACTTCTGACAATACGTGCACATGACCTTACCTGCGCCTCACCACTGACTTGCACCGCTTTGCAGGCTTGTAGCTTAGCCGTCAGGCGATTTACGAGCCTGTACTTAGGCTTATTCGAAAGAGCGTGACCTTCTCGAAACCATAGTATGCAAATAAGTTCAGTTTGTGCAATCCCAGAAATTTGACGGATGGGGTCGAAGAGGGCAGTTTCAGTTGTGGGCTAAGCTTTTTTCAGCTAAAGTTGAGGAGAGCTCCTCTCGCTAACAACTTCATCCTGGAAGTTCAAAACTGTCAATTTTCGTGTGATAAATCCATTTCGAAGCTCTAAGACTGTTCTGGTGTTCATAAGAGCCTTCACTCCAATCACCTTTAAGGCTGCACTTTCACATCCATCCGTCAAATCTCTGAGATTGCTCAAACTGAACTTGTTTGCATACCATGGTTACGAGGAAATCACGCCCTTTCGAATAAGCCTAAATACAGGCTCATAGATTGCCCGACGGCTGAGCATCAAGCCTGCAAAGCGGTATAAGTCAGTGGTGAGGCGCAGGCAGGGTCATGTGCACTCATTGTCAGGAGTCATTTTCAGCCAAAAAACTCACCAGCACACGTCCGATGCAGGGAGAATGGTACAGAGCATCTACTTCATCTAAACAGCTTTGATGAGATGCCTTGAGTAGGTTTCCATGTAAAGGAATTTGCTTGGAAAGAGGAAAATAGAAATTATTTTTTTAAAAAGCAAAACAAAATTCAAGCTTGCTTTTTTTGGAAGTAACCATTACATGATTGTTGTCCTCGATGAGCTCTAAGATATAGTATGCTTACCTGTCCGGAAAAGTTTTGTTTTTGCTCCAAAAAAGACCTAAACAAAATTTTCGCGTTCAAAGAACCATTGGCCGCGACATTGTGACGCGGCCATTTTCGGACTTTTTCTAGAAAAAAATTTGAAATTACTAAAATACATGTTTTCCTGAAAATGCAATGTGTGGGTTGTAGCTCTTAAAGAGCTCTATCACCTCCTGCAATCAGAGGTGCGATAGGTGGAGCCGGGCCCTCCAAAAGTGAAGGTGGTAACGTCGACTGAGCCTGTCCTCCAAGTCGTTACCGCCAGTGCGAGGAAAATAAGCAAAACAAATGCAAAAGAGATTATTGAAAGTATATTTTTCATGTACAAAGCGGCATAAATATCTAAAAATAAAGTGCTTATCAAACGGTGTATTTAGGAGTAAAACTCAGCGGAACTGTAAGAATTTTATTAAGTAAATTTTGTTATAACGTACAGCGGGAAAAGTAGGTTGATCCAGGCAGTAACCACCGAGAACCAGAATTTCGAACAATAAATTAACGTAAAATCATGCGAAATTTCCACTATTATAAATCTGGTGGTTGAGGATGTCAGCAAATGCGACTTTACAAGTTTTGAAGGGCAAGTATTGTTCTACTAGAAAGTGAAAGAACTAGGTCGATTTGAGCAGTGGCTGCCGAGAACGAGAATTTTAAATAATTAAGCGATTTTAGGTTACTTAATGACAGTTGACGTTTAGACACCTATAAATCTGGAATGTGAAGGTATGCAATGTTGCGACTTCATAGGTTTTGCAGAGTAAGAATTGCTATATCGGATTATGTTTTAGCCTTACCGATCCATCAAGATACCGCCAAGATTACGGCTCTTAAAAAACAGGTAAGAAAGCGCTTTTAGAACTTCAAGCTCGTAACTTCTCCTTCTTCATTCTCCTCTTCAAGAGCTTTCAGACGATCTATAATATGTGGGGGGTTCAATGATTTTTGCGGCTCTAACCCAGGGTGGAGACTTTTTACCCCAAAGCCTCCGCCTCGCCCATGTTAATGTATTGGCCAGAGACCGCTAGTGGAGACTTTGGAGTGAAAAGCCTCCACCCCCGGGCATATGCCGTGGAAGGCGTGAAACCTCCACATATTATATATCATCTGAAAGCTCTTGAAGAGGAGAATCCGACCTATGAAGTCGCAACATACTCATGCAATTCTGAAGAAAGTTATGAGCTGTTGAAGTTCTAAAAGCGCTTTTTTACCTATTTTTAAGAGCCTTAATCTTGGCGGTATCTTGATGGATCGGTAAGGCTAAAACATAATCCGATATAGCAATTCTTACTCTGCAAAACCTATGAAGTCGCAACATTGCATACCTTCACATTCCAGATTTATGGGAGTCTAAACGTCAACTGTCATTAAGTAACCTAAAATCGCTTAATTATTTGAAATTCTCGTTCTCGGCAGCCACTGCTCAAATCGACCTAGTTCTTTCACTATCTAGTAGAACAGTACTTGCCCTTCAAAACTTGTAAAGTCGCATTTGCTGACATCTTCAATCACCAGATTTATAACAGTGGAAATTTCGCGTGATTTTTTCGCTATTTTACCATTCGAAATTCTGGTTCTCGGCGGTTATTGCCTAGATCGGCCTACTACATAGCTATACGCTCTCAAGACTTTCTTTTGCGTTCCTTTTGCTTACTTTCCTTCTTTTGAGCTTCAGCAAAAAACTTTTTTCAAACCCAAAAGTGAAGGTCGTCACCCCGTACCAGCTCAAAAGTGAAGGTAGGCGGAGGCTCGGCTCCGACTATCGCACCTCTGCCTGCAATCCAATCATTTTTTCATCCTGGGTTTCTATTCGAAAATGAACGCTGAGAAAAGGAGGGCAACTTGTCCGCAACTTTTTGGCGGTCACTGTATGTGCGGAATAGAAACTTTTCTGAACCGATTTGAACCAAACTTGGCATACCTATACTTCGGAGCAGGGAGCGTGTCACAGGCTACCTTTCGTCATCGATCGATATCGATTTTATCGATTTTTATCTATTGTTTCGCAGAGTTCGCCTACGGGGCTGGGAGTTGGCAGGGGGTAAGTGGGCATGGCGATTCTGAATACAATATTAGTTTATATCGATAACTTTTGTCGATTTTTTGCATTCACCTACGGGCCTGGGACTTGGCACAGGGGGTAATCGAGCATGCTGATTATGAATACAATATTAGTTTTTGATATCACCTATTACTTTTATCGATTTTACCGATTTTTTTCAAAACAATTGAGCTGAAGGGCTGGGAGTTGCACGGGGGGGGGGGTAAGCGGGCATGCTGATTTCGAAAACAACACAGGGAACGGGAAATGAAGTGTAGAAGTGGGCACAGGGAAAGGTTGTACAGGGATAGGGATGGGACCTTTATTACAGTGATTTGACGGGGTCGAGCGGAGCCGGGTAAGCAAGCTAGTTGACCATAGGTGACAAATTGTAGAACGAAATTTCTGCAAGAACAGAAGCACCGATGCACAGTAGCCAATTCTACAAGTTAATAATGCGCGCTATTCCGTCGCCTTCAGCGCGTTTTTTCGAGGGATTCAAAATCTTGGCATTTCGTTTCAACGCGTCAAAATAGGTAATCGGCCGCGTCGCGGGTGAAGATGGGGTAAAAGGCTGGAATATGCGCAGGCAAACACAATCGATGTCAACTAAATGCTCCCTTTTCCGTAGCAGCCATGCGTGCTCACCGCAAGGGCCTAGCGCGGGAACCGACCGATGAGGCATTTTCAATATACAAGCTATACGCGCGAAGCTCTGTAGGTTCGCTGTTTGGCTAGTGGAAAAGGGAGCACAGGGTTGACACGGACTGTAAGATTGTTCGTCAGTGATCCGCCGACAATACTTTTGCGTGAACGAATTGTCACGTCTTTTTCGGTAATTTGTGCGGGTAAAACAGCAGTAGAGCGCGCACTTTCTCAAATGAGCGCCTTGTGGTCATTGTGTCTAACGGAGCTAATAAAAGGAGCGCTTAATCAATCCCGAATCAAACTCTGCATACACTTCGGGGCGATGCAGGAATATGGGCTAGTTCTCGTCATCGATCCAAGTCGATGTATCGATTTTTCAAAAAATTTTGGGCTGAGGTTTTGGGCATTGACATATGGGAGCATGCTGATCACGAATGCAGTTGATCAGAAAGATATCCTCTGCATTTATTGATTTCATCGATCTTTTACGAACTTTGAGTAGTGGGGTTGCTGCAAGGGATAAATGAACATGCTGACCAAGAAAACATAATGAATAGAGGGAAGTACGACTTGAATGTTGGGTTAGACAGTGAATGTTGCATAGCTCAGAAAATGTATTTTTATCGCAGTGCATTGACAGGGACCGAGCGAAGCCGATATCTCAGCTGTTCCATATATTAGGTTGTGTAACAAGTTCTTCGCATTTTTAGTTTTAGATTTACAAGGGAAGGACCCTCGGTCGAAGTGAGGTTCCCACACGTGATGCATATCGTTGTGCTGGATTTGGGGCACTAATAACAACCCATGTTCCTTAGCTGCTCAGTGATCTTCTGGGAAAAGTTACGAGTGATGTTTCCCTAGGATGACCACGGATCGCTTGAGTTAGCGGCGCAGAGAAATTTCATTTGTGGAGGGATGGCCGAGTGGATAGCTGCGGATACTATAGAGGAAGTGGTGAAACGGTCGGAATACTTCTGTTCCAAAAATTCTTGCATTTTTGCGAATTATTCAACGGGAGCCGGGTGTTTCTCTGCCCTGGGCCTTCTAAGGATACATATCAAACAATACAATCTACAAAATGGAAGAACTTGGAACATAAGTATTCCAAACTTTTTACCACTTCCTCCATAGTCTCCACAGTTTTCACTCGGCCACCCCTCCACAACTGACATTTCTCGACGCTGCTAACTTAAGCGACCCGTGGTCATCCGGGGAAAACCATCGCTCATAACTTTTCCCAGAAGATCATTGAGCAGCTAAGGAACACGGATTTTTTATTAGTGCCCCAAGACCAGCACAATGATAAGCATCACGTGTGGGAACCCCACATCGACCGAGGGTCCTTCCCTTGTAAGTATTTTGCAAAGCGTTTTGCGAGATGTTTATATGCGTTCAAAGCTCCAAGTCTGCTATATAAAGTAACTATCAATATTTTCCTATTTCTCAAGAAGTTACTTGATAGTTCGATTGGAAAGTGAAAAATCCGAGAAAGCAAAAGTTCCATTTTTGACATCTTTTCTCTCCTGATTTTTTCCGTTAATCATTAATAAAATTTGCTCAAAAAGCCTGAGTACAATTGAAAATAACAAGCTAATCACTAATCCACTTAGTGTCAGTGTTTATATTCACGTCCTTCCTTTGACCAACCGTTTAATGCCATTTTTGCAACAGTGGGCGAGCAAGACTATGTCGCGAAGGCATTCGCGGTTTTGCGTACTTGAGTTGTATGTTCCCCAAAATTCGAATTTCGAAGTAAGTAATCCATATAATCGATAATTTTATAATCAGAGACTCCCTTGTCTCGCAACTCTGTATTGTTTGGCAATCATCCTTTCACACGATGCCTTCAGATGCCTACGTTAACGCCGAAGACAAGTCAAAAAACAAAATTATCTCTAAGCTTTGAAATGAATTTTCGAGCAATTTTAGCACTTATGAGTAGTTTGCGGGATGTACAGCATTCTATCCATACACGTCGCAAATTTTTCGAGCTGTTTTTCAAGTGCAAACACATTTAGAAGGCAGCATACAGTTGTTGTACAATACAGTTGTCAAAATGGAATTTTCGCTTTCTCAGATTTTCCGGTGTAGTCGATTTATTGATTCAGCTTCTCAAGAATTGAGGAAATAATGGTAGCATTTGGTAGAGCAAACTTAGAGGTTTTGAATGCATACAAATTTTATGCCAGATATTTGGTAAAATATTGAAAAAAGTTGAAACAATGACTGATGAACGCGAACAACTTGTTACACAACCTTTAGGTTGATTCATGATTAATGCACGTTTTTCTCACCTCTTCTTCCAAGAGCTGGTATTTGAGGTGTATTTCCTCAAAAACTTTTTGCACTATTTGAAAGAGCATTTTACCTAGTTTCTCAAGCGGGCCTTCGCTTTCGTATATCTCCGTTGATTCTAAAGTTGTGAGCCTTCACATAAAAGGGACTAAATCCCAAAATTTTTGCTTTTCACTCTTTTTGCCCTAAATTCATGAGGAATAGCCGGATTAATTTTAAAAAATATGCATAAGAATTAGGGCACTTTGTGCTACAAAATGATATTTGAACAAAATTTTCCAAGAGTTCTGTGCCGAGGAACTCGATCGCGAACTTGAATGACCGTCGCTGCCATCCCGTGCTGTATAAAACTCTTAGGCAAAAGGCAAGTGCAGAACTTTTGCACTATATAGCAGGGATGGACCTAGTTCATTTGATGGTAAAAAAGCGCTAGGATTTTCTCACTTTTCAGCGGAGATAAATGAAATAATTTTGAAAATGATCGATTATTGAGCCCGCCGAGATGCTAGAAAAAAGTGAGTACTTTCGACTTTTTCGCGATATTTTCTTTCAAAAATTTTCCGTAAAATCCAAGCATGGCATTACTGCTCAGGAGACCCTTGGCTATCAGATGAGCAAAGTCTGCTTTTCCCACTTCATCTCAACATGAGTTATGCTCTATCAAAGTAGAGGCTTCTGAAAAAAGATGTTGGCAATCTTCAGGTCAAAAAACTTTTCTTTTGAGAGATACAGTCAAGCAAAAGTATCTGTTTTATAGCCACTGATTTGATGGACACAGTAATTTTCATTGCGCCCAAAGATGTCTTTGCAAGAAATAATTATCTTGGTTGAAAGAAGTATAGATAAGGTGCACTATTATGAATCAACCTAATACAGTGCTGGCCAAAACTATAATTCCACCCTGAAAACTGCCGTAACTCATCTGCTTTTCAACGAATTGATCTGAAATTTGGTACAGTTGTGTGTTTAACAGGCTACCATCAGTAACTAGAATGGATTCCGTTTTCGTTTGATTATTCAGGAAAAATTCAAAAATTTCGAAAAAAGCAGGCTTGAAGGTTGGCCAAAACTATAATTCCACCTAGGTTTCTGTCCACTAAAGTAATTCTCGGCATCCAAAGTATTTTGTGCATATACATAAGCAAAAGTCAAAACAGTCGCTTTAGTTCAGCTGTGTCATACCTTAATAAGAAACGCTATTCTGCTTTTTTCGCTTAAAAATACTTTCACCCGTATTTTGTTCCCGAGAATGTGTTTTTATGGGTAATTTCGCAGTTTCGTGACTGGATTGGAAGCGATAGGGCTCCATCTATTTTATAGATGCTTAGCAAGTGAGGACTAGAAAAAAATTTGAGTTTTCATATTTAAAGTGCACCCGACATAGACCTAACAGCAAGCCCGACTCAGATTTTTGCCTTCAAAGTTGGCTTATGTTATTTTTGTAAGCTCTACATGATGTAGAAGGATTTTTTACATAAAAGGAAGTTTGTACACTGTACTCACGACTGTTCGCCAAGTCGCATTTTGCTTCGTTTTCGTAGCATAATTCTTTGCGGTTCAATGATAATAATTAGGCAATCCCAAAGTACTTATCAAATGGTACCTTTCCCTATTTTCGCCACTATTTAGTTGCTAGATAGAGAAAACACTCTGTATTGTATGTTACCTTTTGACTCACGTGAGCATTACGGTCAGAACCAAAAATAAGTTCAAGGCTTTTTGCAAATCAGTTTTTGCAGGTTGATTTCCTTAATCAGCCTGCATGCTAGGACCTGCGGAAATCTGCAACCACTGAATCCGCACTCTCAAAGGTACAACAATGTTATTACCCTGCTTCACGCTCATGAGGACATTGCAGAAGAAGTTTGAAGGCAAAAATTTGAGCGCAGGCCTGCGCTTAGGTCTATGTTGGGTGCCCTTTAAATACGAAAACTCGATTTTTTTTCTAGTTCTCACTTCGCTAAGCATCTATAAGATAGATGGAGCCCTATCGCTTCCAAGCCAGTCAAGAAACGAAATTGCCCATAAAAACACATTCTCGAGAACAAAATACGGGTGAAAGTATTTTTAAGCGAAAAAAAGCAGAATAGCGTTTCTTATAAAAGTATGACACAGCTGGACTGAAGCGACTGTTTTGACTTTTGCTTATGCATATGCACAAAATAATTTGGAAGCTGAGAATTACTTTAGTGGACAGAAACCTTGCAGGTGGAATTATAGTTTTGGCCAACCTTCAAGCCTGCTTTTTTCGAAATTTTTGATTTTTTCTTGAATAATCAAACAAAAACGGGATCCATTTTAAGTACTGATGGTAGCCTGTTAAACACACAACTGTACCAAATTTCAGATCAATTTGTTGAGAAGCAGATGAGTTACGGCAGTTTCTAGGGTGGAATTATAGTTTTGGCCAGCACTTTATATCTAATTTCTTGGGAATTTTCAGGTTCCAAAGGGTGCTAAACGGATTCATGGCTACAACTTTGATGATGGACTCAATTACTCAAAATTGATGAAATCATATTTGTCAACCGGGTTTCAAGCATCTAATCTAGGAAAGGCAATGCAGGTACACGAAAAAGAGCGCTGAGATTTGAGAAAATGTAATGCTATCATCTAGGAAGTCAACAACATGTTGAATGCGAGAGAGGGCTTCGACTCAGATGAAGAAGATAGCCAATCTGTGTTGAAGAAAATCCGTCCATGCACGATATTTCTTGGATACACATCAAATCTAGTCACAAGCGGTAACAGAGACGTAAGATAGTTGCTTTTTTCGCAACATGGGTAAAAACGTACGTTCGTCTAATGGTTAGTTAGATCCCCAAAATCAATCCATGTGCGCGATGCTATGTGTCCAAATTTGCTTAGATGCTGCCTTCAAAGGTACTGGTTCGGCAGTGAACATACTGGAAAGTAATATTGTAGATTGCTTTCACCCCAGAATGAATAGAGCACCGACCACACAGCATGTGCCCGCGCTAAGAAAACTACTCCAACCCGTGCCCGCAAGCTATTCTCACAAGCGCTTGGATGAGCTAGCGATTTCCCTCCTATGCATCAGGGTTCCGTAAGGACCCTGTGTTTCCGGAGCTGCTCTACTCGTCCAATTTCAAAAATGAAGGGCCTTGGATTGCTGCTGGTCTCAGCCATCGCCCTCTTTGTGCTGGATTTTCGGAGTCAGCGCGTCGGATTACCCCAGGTGGGCAGGAAGATATCAGATCATTCTTGGCTCGGCAATGAGACGTAGTATAGCAGCGTCACAGAGTAAAGTTCTCGTAATGGAACATTTAGGCCAAAATCGATCTCTCACTGCCACTTCTGACCCCCGAAAATTTAGGCAGCTCCCAGCTCTCCCCGCCCGCCTTGCGATTTTGTTACCACCATTAGACGCGCTCGTCACTGATGTGCAAAAGGGCCCCGCAATAACTCTGCGTCTTCGCCATCACGGGCTCCGTGTCCAGCGCCCACGTTTGTAACTGATGGTTTTGCAAAATGCTCGTTCTAGCCATTTTCGGGCCTATCAAGGTGGGTCGAAATCAGCGCAGAGAATTACCCCAGGTAAGCGAGATATAAATGCTTTGGGGATTTGTCGAGGCACCCCTCCAAGGCATTCCCTCACAGCCATCCTCCCCCCCCCCCCACTCATCCACGGGAGGATCAGCAACTCAGATAATCGCCGGGGCAGGCGGTCCGCAAGTCGCGCTTCCTTGCAAGCTTTCAGCAGAATTTTGGGGCGTGGCCAAAATAAACAGTAAAGAAAGTAAGGGAAAGGAAGAACCTTCAGCGAGCGGTACTTCTTTTACTGTCGCATGTTCTGCCAGCGGGCAGCAATACAGTATTCTCTGCGAGCGCTCGTCAAGATATTTCTTTCAGCGAGCGTTGGCCAAACTTTCAGCAAATGGTCGGATTCTTTTGATGCAGTTTCGGGCTCATGCCGAGCAAAGGTATGACTCTACATGGCAGAGATGTCACCGATGGTTTGATAACCCAGTAATTACCCCAGTTTAGAGTACTTTCTCTTAGCGGAAGGTAACTTTTGGGTTGTGGGTCCTTTACAAAGAAAAGTGCGGCCCTCAATAATTTTGCATATTCTCGCCGAAAGTGCGCGACAATGCGGCCACTGCGCCGCAACTGATCTATGGGAAAGCAGCAAGTGTTCCGAGCATTCGTACAAAATTCGGCCGACATTCTTCCAAGCATCTGGAAGCGGACCGCAATAAATCAAGCGAACTATTTTTCTGGTACCGCCTGCCCGTAATTCGCATGGCCGCCTGCCCCCGTCGATTATCTAGGAAAGGGGTTTGAGGTGGATAACTGCAAGCACTCATGTATTAGGTTGATGCATAATTCTGCACCAAAACAGGTACAGACCGCAATAATCCGGAATAATCCTATATCCCAAACAGGATTCGATATATCATTAGATAGAGCAAATCTAAAGGATATCGACGACTGCCTCAACTCGTGCAATTACACCACTTGGGCATGCCTTATTGGGGCCTTTCCAGCTTGACAGTACGCTGCAGCGCGCGGGGATTGTAGCTCGCAGCATTCCCGTCCTTTCCCTGTCCTGTCTTGTCCTACTGTCAGGCTGGAAAGGCTCTAAAAGAGCACGCCCACAGTGGTGTAATTGCACTAGTTGGGGCAGTCGTCGACGAATATCCTTTAGCTCTGCAAGACAGTGCTTGAAGTTTTGCAGCAGCTTTGTTCCAAACGAAGATTGAAGCCAAAAACCAAAAAGATCCAAGCGCCCCACAAAACTAAGAAAAAATTGGAAGTCCGTTCAGAAAAATCCTTCAAAATTTTCAACTTGCTCATAAATTGTCATTTCGTATAAGACATTTCTCTATGCAGTTGCTGTATTTTTCTCTTAGCTAAAAATTGGGAAAACGAAGTTTTTCATGTTTTTGCCAAATTAGAGCTGACAAGGAAGGATACGTGGTCACCGCGGCCATTCATAATGATTTGTAAATCAAAATGCACCTTTTAATGCTGGTTCGAATACTGTCTTCCATATCTGCGAAACAATAATCTAGATGGAGTTATGATTTTTTTCCATAAATAAACTGCGTTACTGCGGAGGGTCAAAATCATCAGTAAAAATTTTCTTTCCTTTTCAAATGCTGAATATGGCTTAGATAGGTATAATGCAACAGTAATCCTTTTAAATTTCTCTTCAATAGCTTCAAATAGTAACTTAGAACAAATTTGGTAATTTTGACTACACAAAAGTACGCAAATTTTCTAAGAAAAAAGTTCATAACTTCCTTCAGAAGATCGTTTCGCAGATAACGAGCACATATTTGGAATCAGCATTTCGAGGTGCATCTTACGGTATATATATATGCATGCATTCCAAATGGCCACGATGACCGAGTATTCTTTCCTTGTGAGATGTTCTAACACTAAGAGTTGTATAGTACCTGCCTTTAGCAGTGAAACTTTACATTTTCAGCCTTCTAGAATTGCTAGTTCACGAGAAATGACGAATCTAGCTCTCCTTATCCGAATTTTTCTTGCTTACAAGGGAACCGTGTCGAGTCGAAGTGGCCTTTCCAGATGAGACCCATACTGCTTTAAAGAGCATTAATCGATGATTCCAAATCTGCCTTCCAAATCTGCCAAGCGCCTCTGGACGCCGAGTTATGACCGTCCTTCGGAACGAAAAATGAATGCAGAATTTAGGTAAAATTGATAGTTACTATCTTTCCAGCGCTCAGATAAAGCAATGTTAAATATTAGCATATTAAATAAAATGTATCGGTTGCATAAACAGCTCTGATACTTGACATTGGACCATTTGAGCAAATTTGGGCGATTTTGCTTCAGTTTTCTGTTCAATTTTTTGATCTGAAAAACGAGCATAACTCGGCGTCCAGAGGCGCTTGGCAGATTTGGAAAGCAGATTTGGAATCACCGATCAATGCTCCTCAAAGCAGTATGGGTCTCATCTGGAAAGGCCACTTCGACTCGACACGGTTCCCTTGTTAGTTGCTAAAAATTCGATATTTCTTGCAAACCAGCTGTTTAAAGAGCTAAAAATTCACACTCACGCTTCTAAGGTTCTACAGTATACAACTGTCAGTGCAACATCTCAGCATTGTTTTGGAGAAAACATGAAAAACTTTGTTTTCTCAATTTCTAGCTGAGAGAAATACAGCAACTGCATAAGAGATGCCTTACACGAAATGACAATGCATGAGCAAATTAGAATTTTGAAGGATTTTTCTGAACGCACTTCTAATTTTTTGTTGTTTTTTTGGGAGCTCGGATGTTTTTGGTTTTTGGTTTCATTTTTCGGTTCAATCAAAACTGCTGCAAAACTTCAACACTATCTTGAAGAGCTAGATTTGCTCTATATAATGATATATCAAATCCTATTTGGGGTATAGGATTATTCCGGACTAGCTGATAGTCCCGGTCTCACCCGGGACTCTTAGTTTAACCAATATGTCATCGGCTCCCATTCGTATAGAGGCGGGTTGCAAACTTCCCTGATCTTTAGGATAAACTTGTTAAACCTCTACGTTAAAGCATTAAATTTCGTAATTTCTCGTCGAGCTTATCCTTGAAGTCACTGACGTCCGCAGCCCGCCTCCACACGAATCTGGAAGCCAACATACTTACACTTTCTAATTTCTACATTGCGCGAAAAGCGCTTTGAGACGAACCCGCTGCATCCTGTCAGCCTTGAGATTAGAATGAACTTTACCGCCCCTGCATACATGCTTATATGTAAAAATGATCGATTGTCATGATGGCCCTTCATTTTCTTAGGTTTGAGTAAACAAATCAATAAATCGATAGAATGGCTCAGCGAATCGCCGCGAAAAGTAGCTCTAAACCACCGCGGGGGTCGAAAACATACGTGTGCGAAGTTTCAGCCGGATCGGTTCAGTGGCGCGCGTTTCTATAACGAACGAACAACTAAACGAACATCCTACAGACATTGAGTTTTATATATATATATATAGATTATTGCGTTCTGTTATTTTGGTGCAGGAATTATGCATCAACCTAATAAAATGGCGCGACCCACATGCAAATTTGCGGAAAATGATGGGGGCACGCGGAAGGCGACAACGCGCGCAAAACGCAAGCAGTGTAAAAGCGCTCTTGCTAATTTTTACAAAGTTATACTTATGGCATCGAGCCGTGTATCTGCCTCCTTCATCTGCCTCCTTCCTCCCCCCTCCTTCCCCCCCCCCCCTCCTCCCCCCCCCCCTCCCCCCTCGCCCACCTGGCGCCGTGTCACTTTAGCACGGAAGAGTTTTTCAAGGCACAAGATTTGGGGATTGTCGCCTTCTGCACCATACCCGAAATTGATTATAGGTGATACGTTTTCTTGTACAACATAAACTTGTCGACTGTCTTGTAACTACCGCTGGTGGAGTAGTGGAAGATCTGATAAAGTGTTTGAAACCCTCATACTGCGATGATTTTCACATGGATGAGAAAGAATTGCTGTAAGTCATTGCAACGGCTTATGCTGACCTGACGTGGTTAGTGTTAGAGCCATACGTTTTTCAGGTCTAAAGGTTTCAAGCGAGATGGCAACATTTTGACTCCTCATCAGAACTATTATGCCTTTTGCGGTGGTGTTATGCAGCCGATAATAGAGGAATGCGTAAAGAAGCAGGATAGTGGCTTTAACTGGACTCCTTCGAAATTGTGCCAAAAGTTCTGGAACTTCTACACTTACAAATTCAGAAAACACTTGATTTTCGAGTAATTTTGAATTTTAGGCTGGGTCAAAAGATCAACGACGAAACTTCAATCTTGTACTGGGCGGCTCAAAATAAAATTCCTGTTTTTTGTCCATTATTCACCGATGGATTTTTCGGCAACATGCTGTTCATATTTGCGATGTCTGAGGAAAAGCTTCGCATCGATTTCGTTGATGTAAGTATGTCTTTCAAGGTAGAACAGATTGATAATCAGGTTGATGAGTCTTCATTAGGTTGTAAAGGAAGTTCCCGGCCATTTGCGAAATTTCAGTTCAAACGGCTGTAACTTCATGTAGAGTGTCCTTTTTGAGAGCTGCGATTTCTGATGCCAAAAACATGTTGTCTGTAAGACATGCGTAATTTATAAAATCCTCAGCCTACATTTTGGACCATCAGCACACGCAGAAGGGAAAAAGGCGACAAAGTCCTCCTGTTTGTGCATGATTTTCTCAGGCATAAAGCGAGCTGAGAGCTCATATTTGATAGCTATATGTAGATCTACGGGCCTGTTGATAGGGCAAATCACAACAGTAGGACACCACCTGCAGAAATTTTTTTTCCAGATCAAAAATATGGCCATCTTTTGCACCCTGTAAATGCCCCATGTTTTGACTAAGGGCCGCATGCACTAACATCACCGCGGGGAGGGGATCGCAGCTTAAAAAAAGCTTTATATTCCAAAACTCCAGATACCTGGATTTCACGTTGTGTACCTATCCATAGGTATTCCTACTACCCTTCACTATGAACATGTTGAAGAGGAGCGAGAAGCAGTACGAACCGCATTTTCCAGCTTTTGTATGATCCCTGATGATCCCCGGCGCTTTTCTTTAAAGTCATTTTTCTTTCTCCGAAATTAACGAATAACCTTCAAAGTTGTGCAAATTATCTAACCCGAACGTGCTAACCATAAGCATGTTGCTGATAAGAACAAATGATGTTTTGAAGTCGTGAAATTTTGAAATCCACAGGTCGAAATTTGAGGTTTACCGAAAAATTCGACTTTTCAAAAACTCATTTGTTCTTATCAGCAACATGCTTAGCACTGTTGTGTTAGATGTTCAGTACAGCTTTGGAAAGTTTTCATTGACTTCGGAGAAAGAAAAATGACTCTAAAGAAAAGCGCCGGGGATCATCAGGGATCATACAAAAGCTGGAAAATGCGGTTTGTATAGCTTCTCGCTCCTCTTCAACATGTTCATAGTGAAGGGTAGTAGGAATACCTACGGATAGGCACACAACGTGTATCCAGGTATCTGGAGTTTCGAGATATAAAGCTTTCTTTTGTGCTGCGATCCCCTCCCCAGCGGGGAGATTAGTGCATGCGGCCCTAAATAAGTTTTGACTAAATGTTTCCCTTTTTGCAAGAAATGAGCCAAATCTTTGGTTCTGCAAATCTATGTGGGTATGTCTTGCGCATGTTTTGGGCCCATCAAGAAGGTCGCAGAGTCTACACAGAATGGACGCCAGCTGCAAAACGCCGCCGTCAGAGACAAGTTTGACAGCTTGTGATTTTGCGCCTGCAGTAAATTTTAAGCACAGCCGCGAATCTGCAGTCGACAGACTCCCTTTTAGATCATCCAAGATCAAGGCGATTTTGTTCGACGCTTGTTTAGCGCGAAAAATTGGCGACAGGAAGAAAAATTTTGACATTTCTTCCTGTAAAAAGATTTCCTTTTTTGAATATAGATCATACGATGCGCTAGAAATTAGAATCATTAGAAAGCTCAAGCTTTGTGCTACAAAAAGTGCAATAACGCATGTCAAAATCCGACAGTACGAAAAAAATGAGTTTGAAAATGAAGTTTTCGAAACTACCCCAGAGTTTTCTTTACAACCTAATAGCTTGCGTAAAAAGCTAGTGTTATAGAACGGTATTTGAGTCTCAGCTATGAAAGCACATTTAGGCACTATCTGCTCCCCCGATTATTTATGTAGATTGAAAGCAGGCTTTAAAAGTGAAGCATCTGCTATGATCTGGTCCCCTTACTTATCCTGGTAGCAATAATGGTCCTGCCGTTCACGGAAATGCTATCAGGGGCCAACGCCTTTTATCAGTCTCTGCTCCAGAGATTGCTTTCTGACGCATTTTGACATGGCAAGCACAATCGAAGCGTGCACCGATGACCACTCAGATAATCGCCGGAGGCAGGCGGTCCGCAAACTCGCGCTTTTCTGCAAGCGGTCAGCAGAATTTTGGGGCGTGGACAAACCTTCAGCGAGCGGTACTTCCTTTACTTTCTAATGTTCTGCCAGAGGGCAGCAACACAAAATTTTCTGCAGGCGCTCGTCAAAGCTCTTTCAGCAAGCGCTGGTCAGATTTTCGTCTGGCGCTCGGACGGTTTTTGAGCAATTTCGGGCGTACGTCGAGCAAAGGAGACTACATGGCAGAGGTGCCATCGATGGTTTGATTTCAAGTTTGAGGTACTTTCTCTCGGCGGAAAGACATGGGGGCTGCGCGGTCCTCGAAAATTTGGCATATTCTCGCAAAAAGTCCACGAGGATATGCCAAATTGGGCATCTATAAGGATATGCCAAATTGGGCGTCTATTAGGAAATCGCGATTGTTCTTCAAGCATTCGTTTGAAAATTCGCTGAAATTCTTTCAAATATCTGCAAGCGGACCGCAAGAAATCAGCGAACTATTTTTCCGGTGCCTGCCCGTCCATAAATCGCATGGCCGCCTGCCCCGGCGATTACCTGAGCAGAGATGAGCGCGGGTCAGGCGTGCTCGTATCATACGTAAGGATCGTGTTGGGGGTATAGTCGTCCTCACCCCGCTAGTCGGTCGGTGGTCGAATTTGAATTCGAACTGGAGCAGGCCGGCAGCGGCAGAGCGCGGCAGACCGCCCTCAGCCAACGGCTTGCACGAGCTTTTTTCTTATTTTCTTCGTGTTTCTTTGGTATCCTTCATATTGCGGCAATGTTTCTAATCAGATTTGCAGATTTCATACCGATAACTCTTTGAAACAAACACCGTGATACAGTTCATCAAATCACATTTGTGTATATGTTACTTACCGGGAAAGAGATTTCTCACCCAAAAATCTCCAGTCGCATCCTTCTTCCAGGGTTACCTGGAGAAAATGTAAAACAAACGAGCACAAAACAATAGTAAGCGGTACCAAATTTAGAAATCTGATTAAGAACATTGCCGTTATACGAGAGGTAGCAAAGAAACACGAAGAAAATAAGCGAAAAGCTCATGTGCAAGCGGTTGGCTGAGGGGCGGCCTGCCGCGCTCTGCCGCTTCCGGCCTGCTCCAGTTCGAATTTAAATTCGACCGACCGACTAGTGGGGTGAGGACGACTATAAGACGAATTGAGAAAATAACGATAGAGTAAGGCGAAGAAGGAAAGCGCTATAAGCTAATAACAGGCGAAGGCAGTCGCCCATGTGCGCGAGGCGTGCGTGGGCATACGAGCATCAATGATGAAAAATGCTCAAACACGCCGGTCGCAGCCCGTATACTAAACCGACCGCCTTCGTCATGGAAGAGCTTTTAGACTGTTGAATATCACAACTCCATTTGAACTGAAGGAATGAGTGCCGTGAACAGCGTACTAATTCAGTCCTAACTAGTAGCCAGGGTCAAGCGTGGGGTCAGGCACAAGATCTTCGAAAAGGACCCCTCTTGACCTGGTTGACCGTCTTCTACTTCCTGCTCTTCACCTCTAAGATGCAATGATATGACGATAGCTCAAGGAAAGATAAGCATGCTCCAGCAAGTTTCTTACTTTCGAGATCTGAGTTGTACCAAACACCAATAGTTCTATAATAAAGTTTTTTCCAGACATGTAATCAACGTACTTCAGAGTGCTATTTGAGCAAAAAGAAGCTTAATTTCTAGCAAAATCAACGGAACTAGTCACTTTGATGGAGTGAATCAAGCGGAATTTTTCGACCTTAGAATATTAGAATCAAGCTCCATTAAGGTTTGACATGCCGATCCAGAAAAATACATCCGTTTATGAGCGGTGGGGAAACGAACTCCGCCAGTCTGGGCCGCCTCCGCGGACTACCTGCTGCAACGGAGGGCGTGCAGCAGTTCCTAGCACCTTTCCTCACTCCAAGTTCGCACCAGCATTCGCACCCAGGAGGGTTCTAGCACCTCCGCTCTTCAGAGGTCAGACCACGCCCATTGCTCCACTTATTTCTGTCTCATTGTGAGGTGCGAAAGTAGCGAGCATAGACTCAGTGTTAAGGTAATAAGAGAGAAAAATTGAGAAGAAACGAAAAACGTAGTTACCATTTCTCAATTTTGGAGGCCTGGAAACTTCTGCTACGCCATCCTTTCAAAAGTGAGCACTTGAACGTTATTCTCAGAAGAGATAAAAGCACAGATTTTTGTATAGAAAACTGGGTCATTCGAATCACAGCGATTCTAGTTGATCAGTTGTAAATTCCTGGTCATCTGGTTGAAGTAAGTAAGCAATAGGAATTGAATCACTGAGTGACCACAAGTGATGTAGAACCTTATTATCTTCACAACATCAAAATTATCTATTTTGAAAGGATATATCAAAGCTGAATAACCAACGCAACGCTTTCTCCGGTAATTAGGATATTTGAACATATATACTTTCATACTTTCGCATCATATATGTATTTCAATGAGTTTTTTCATTCCAAGTACTTTAATGATCAATATCTTAATTATCAAAAACCAATTTTTAAGTGGTAGTATTTTCTACAATCGATGTACTAGAATACCGAACTTCCGGTCGTATGTGTGATTGAAGAGTTGGCTAAGATTTCCAAATACGACACTAAATTTTTAAGTTATTTTAGTTTGCTGTAGTTTCTAGATAAACTTTAGAGCTTGCGTGTAATTGACTGACTTCTCTGTTACATACTGTGATCGAAAACTCATGACTTCTGCTTAATTTCTAATACGATATGCTTTACAAACCTTTCAAGCGAGAGCACTTACAAAATTTTAAGGAAGCGTCATTTTATCCAAAAACGTGAGTAAAATGTAACTCGAAGTGCTGGAAATTCAGCTGCGGTAATTTTCGGGTCCTAAATCCTTAACCTCAACCTTTTTTGTTCTTCGATTACAGTGCTATTATCTCCAAAACAATACTCGTCTTACAGTGCGTGTACACATTCCTTAATGAGGGCATCTAAGGGATGGAGTGATGGGCGGGGCCGCCCTTTGCCCCCGAGGAGGTGTGATGTCCTTTAAGAAATTCTGGAGGTGCCAAGTACGCCTACTCAGACAGTCGACGGCATACCTCCGGAGCAGAAATGGCAGGCTCGCGGGCTTTCCCCAGCGGAGGATTGCCACTTCGCGCCCCGGAGCCTGCCATTTCACGCATTTTTGTGCTCTGGGGCTCTCCCAAAAGTGGCGCACCTCCGGAGCAGAGATTTGCGCGTCGCGGAGACGGGTCCCATTCGTCCTGCTTGTGACGTCACCGTGACGTCACGGTGAATGAATGGGACCCCTTTTCGCGAAGCGCAAATCTCTGCTCCGGAGGTGCGCCACTTTTGGGAGAGCCCCGGAGCACAAAAATGTGTGAAATGGCAGGGCTCCGGAGTGCGAAAATCCTTCGACTGTCTGAGTACGAGGAAAAGTCGCTAGGTTTTGGGCCCCTGCCACGCCGCCGATCCGCAACGACATGTCACAACATTGCAGAAGGAACAGTTGGCGGCGGAGGAGGCTTAAAACTGACAGAGTTCGTTTCTTTCCCCACCCATTTATGAGCCTTTTTTGTGGGCTTACAACAGATTCACGATGAGGTTTTATATCTCCGACCTTGATTATCTGTACAGTTGAATAAGCTGTTCACAATACCGCACCATCACTTTTAGGATTTGATGTTGACCGCTCCTGCGTTCTTCTTCTTTACCTTGATAAATCATAGTCTCATTACGCTGCCCCTCCTTGATTCCAATCCTCAATCCGACCCCTAGGGAGCGCACCTGACCTTACACTGATCTTGCTCGAAAGGCTTGCCAAAATGAAATCTTGGGTTTCGGGTAGAGAAGAGACGGAAGCATATATTTGCACCTTATCTTCGAAAGGAGTACCTTGGAAAGGTTCTCAAGTGGTATCATGGGAATAAGAAATGGCAGCTTTTTAATTTACACAGCCACATCTTAAGCCCGTATGCACGTAAATCTCCTCTGGGGAGAGGACTCAAGCAACTGACCGGAACTTCCGCAGCGCTTTCGCAGGGTTTCCGCAGGTGACTCGGCGGAATTCCTGCGAAAGCGCTGCGGAAACCCTGCAATCTCAGCGTGCAGGGTTTCCGCAGCGCTTTCGCAGGATTTTCGCAGCACTTTGCGCTTTTAATCCACGATCCGTTTCTTCCATATCAAGCTTCCTTTTTGATACTAGGTTTTTGCTTTTTACTAAGGCATTATTCCTTTAAAGGCAGCGTCCAGGCAAATCTGGACTTATGGGGCTCTCACGTGGAAAGTAATCTTGAGGTCCTAAATAAGACTCTGCCCAAGCGGCAGTTCAGATAGTGCACTTACAGCTAAGATATTGGGCTCCAAACTATGCCCCGTGACCGTATTCGTACGGATTCATGGCTCGGCACATCAGTTTCGCGTGGATCCTCGCGCGAAAGCGCCACGAATCCATGCGAATACGGTCCCGGGGTTCAGTTTCGGGGAGAATATCTTGGCCGCTAGAGCACTCGCTGAACTGCCCCTTGGGCAGAATCTTATTTAGGTCCTCAAGATTACTTTCCACGTGAGAGCGTCATAGGTCCAGATTTGCCTGACGCTGCCTTTAATGTGGAAATTCCTCTAGACTTTCTAGATGCTAAGAGACGTAGACAGCGAGATAGTTTCAGTGAGAAAGCAAATGACACAGTATATTGTTTTATGCAGGTACCTTGTAGAATCACAATAGGCCGAAGTTGATAATTGCATATTAACAGATCAAGGAAGTGTTCATAAAAATATACATAAAATTACAGAAGCGTTCGAATATATATGCATAACCGAATAAGTTTAATCGGCAGATATGAAGAATTAAAAAGCAATGTTATACTGATGGAAGAGTAAAGAATAATGGAAAAATAAGATGAAAACAAAAACAAGAATAACAATCTCATTCACAAAGGATAATATGCGCTTTAAAGGGAAGATGGTCCTGTGGGGAAATAAACCGTTTCCACTTGTCGGGTGCATTTTGACCTTGTCCGCGCGACTGAAGCCGGCTTCGGCCTCCCTTTCTGTAATGAAAATTAATTGAAATTTCGTGTTGTAAATCGTGCCTTGCCGCAAGTGTTCCATTTTGCAACTTCTTCGCCAAGAAATACGGAGCAAATTTGGGCAATTCGTTTGAAATTTTGGGAAATTTCGAAATCTCAACAAGAGGAGCTCTGAGACAGATTTGAAAATTACAAGAGTTTTCTGCAAAAATCAAGGTTTTACTTCGACTTGATTATTGGAATTTTTAAATTTGGAGCGACAGAACTTTTGTTTCAATCTAATATTCCCGCATTTTCCACACAAAACAGGTATGTGTCAGACTTTAAGGTAGGTATGTGTAGGTGAAAGTTATTATAAGTTATGGTTGAATTTTTATAAATTAATACTTAGAAAGCAATACTAATGAATCAAAAGCTCGTCCTTATCCTTTTCAAAAATTCGAAACTTTCTTCCTTCACATCCGATCTGCATATGTTTATTTTGAAAGAAGACATGCTTTCTAATGGTACCTGAGGCACTTTTTGATAGCTCCAAAAATAGAAGTCGTTGAAAAAAATTACTCGATTTCAATATTCCCCATGTGTGGTAGCAAAAGTCTGCTTGCAGAAAATTGGAGCATTCGGTATCATAGCTATTATTACCTACTCTTTTTGAGTGTACAAGATTGCGCTGATTGAACGTCTTTTAAAGATTCTTGATTTTCGAGGAAGCCGTAAAAAAGAGTAATTATGATTTTTTTGGCATTTGCTTCGAAAATCATAACTTTTCATAAGGAGGTTATCAGCGCAAACTTGGCACAGTCAGAACGAGCAGGCTATAATAAAACCTATAATGCTCCGATTTCCGTTGCGAGTTTCAGTTTTGCGACTAAACGCAGAAATTTGAGAATGAAATAATTTTTTTCTCCTGCTTCTATCTCTGGAGCTTGCTTCCATTAAAAGGTACTTCAGGTAGGTACTATTGGAAACGTGAATTCGAAAATAATATGTGCAGATCCGTTGAAGATAGAGAGAAAAGCATTCAAAACAAAACAGAGGAGCAGAGAAGGACAAATATATTAAAGCAGTGGCGGTGCAAGAAACTTTTTCAAGGGGGGAGGGGACAAAAAATTATTTGGGTTGTGGGCGTGAGCCACCGAATAAAGGGCAATTTAGGAATGGTTATATTTTCGCAGTTCCGGTTTTTGTATGCCCTCGATTTTTTCAAAAGCAAAAATGGGCGCGGAGTGAGCCACTCCTTCGAAAATTGCCTAAACAGACTATTTCAGAGTTTAGAAGAGCTTTGATCTTTCATTATCTACAGTCGCAGACTACTATGAATATTCTTGAGATCCACTATGCTCCGCCCCTTTCTTTTGATATAATTCTACCACATAATTTCTATTTAACTCAATCATCCAACACTATTATTCAAAAATTTTGATTTCGAAGTTCTAGAGCTATGATTTCAATTCGTAAGTTTTGAAGTTTTTATCTTTTAATCAAAAATCATTATTTTGTGATATGTGCGGTGTTAAGAGAGGAAAAAGATTTGAGAGTCAAAAGCAGAGAGTAGAAAAGGATAGACACACGAAAAGCAGTGGCGGCGCGAGAAATTTATTTAAGGGAGGGGGAGGGAGGGATTGAAACTTTTGGGTTCGTGGGCGTGTGGCCACTTCTAGCAAAAAAATTCAGGAATGGTTGAACTTCTGCGGTTGCAATTTTTGTACCACCTCGATTCTTTTCAGCACAGCTCCTTCGAAAATTGTCCACAACTATTAGATGGGTTCAATAGTACGTTCGCCACTTTTGAAAAATCATATTTTCCTCTCGACTCGATGGATTTCTTTGATTTTTTATTCGTCTAAGAGAGGAAATCATTCTTTTTACAACGGTGTCTCTGCCACAAATTGGCTTAAGAAAGTTCGCGAGTTAGAAGCATTTAAAGATTACTCAAGCTTGGCATTTTTCAAGCAGGGTCACCAAAAAATTCTGAAATTTTTCGATAGAAAATTTTTTTTCGATAGAACAAATTATGTTCTTTACTATAGTGCCGTTTTCAAAAACAAAAAAGATTGAAATCAGAAGCAAATAAAGAGAACTGTTACTTCAGTTTTGCAATTTTTGAGCATGCTCAAAAATGCCTAAAAACGTCACAGAAGAGACGGATTATTCATGAACATGGGTTTTGTGACCTCCTTTTAGCTGACAGAATTTCGTGCCAATCGAAAGCAAATTTGAATTTCGTAGAAAATCAGATCCGAAAACTCGGTATATTACGAAAATCAAAATTGCTCTCGATTGGCACGAATTTCTCTCAGCTAAAAAGAGAAAGTCACTAAACCCATGTTCACCCATGACTTTCCCATCCTTTCCGACGCAAAACTGAAGTAATTCTCTTTATTTGCTTCTGATTCCAATCTTTTTTGTTTTTGGAAAAGGCTATAGAGCTAAAGAGCATAGCTTTCTCTATCGAAAAATACTTTCAGAATTTTTTGGTGACTCTGCTTGAAAAATGCCAATTTTGAGTAATTTTCTTCAGTTGCTTCTAATTTTCAAACTTTCAGCTTTTTTATGCCAACTCATGGCAAAAGTACTGCTGTAAAGAAATTGATTTCTCTCTTAGACGAATATAAACGCAAAGAGATCCATCGAGTCGAAAGGAAGTTATGATTTTTTGAAAAACTGGCGAACGTACTGGTCCCACCTAATTTGAATCTGAATTTTTTTGAAAATATTTCAATATTCACCAAAAGCTTGTAAATCACTTTGAAATTTCGGTGAATCATTTTTCTCCCCCCCCCCACCCTTTGTTTTGATATATTTCTACCTAATCACTTCAGCTTTATTTAGATCCAGTGCATTTTTTTCACAAAGTAATAGTTCTAAATTACTTGCATTATTATTTTGATCAAAGCACATGAAGCAAAGAAGTTCGCATACTTGAACAAGGGCGTTGTGCTTACGAAGTCCCTCCGTTGAGTCCTTTTTCAGCACTCCAGCAGCTTGGTGATGGTTTTTCACACACCTGCACCGATGCCTGAAAGAATACTTAGAATATGGATGGGTATAGTTTTACTTAAGCCAACATTGATAAAAGAAAGAAAAAAGAGAAAGATTGGAGGAGAAACAGAAGCGAAACAGTATGGAAGAAAAGAGTGCACTGTGCGTTGTTGATGTTGCGTTCGCTATTTCGCAATCGCGAATGCATGCGCTCTCAAAGTCCTTCGGAAATGCTGGCAGGTCAAAGTGCTGCGGAAACCTTACGAGCCTCACTGCACTTTCGCAGCGCTTTATGCAAAGTGCTGCGGAAGTTCCGGTTTAAGATCGCTTTGACGTCAATTTCCTGCGGAAACCTCGCATTTTGGAGCGTGCACTTTTCCAATGGTTAAGAAAGTGCTGCGGAAACGCTGCAAGTTCTGCTTGTCCTGCGGAAGTTCCGGTGAATTGTCTGAGGGAGGTACTGAGAAGGATTGCGTGATATCTCGCCGTTCTGAATATCTGAAATCTTCTTTCTCTATCTGTATTCTGAAGGTTCTTACCCTAATCAGTGCATAAGAAATCCCATGTCAGCGCTATATAAGCTGAAATCTTCACTGCTTTGTTCTGATCCCTTGGAGGATCTTCAGAAAATCAATCCTTGCTTTTAAAATTGTCTGTTTTTCAAACTTGTGAAAACGTCGTAATGTTGTATTAGGGATCTACTATGGCATTGCTAGGCTTTTTTGTAGTATGAATATTTGAAATGTCAAGATATCGAAATCTTCGACGAATTACTGTTCGCGAGCTGGGGTCTATCGCAAACTCAAAAGCTTAAGATTCCCTTAGTCCTGTCAAGACCATGTTCCAACATGGCCAAAACAGATCTTCAGCAGGGTCCGGCACGCGTTGGTTTGGAGCATTTTTGGAACCGAAGTCCCTCATGACTTTGCGAAAGTCCCTTTTGACGTAAAACATAGAGAAACCCTTAATTCCATACAAAAAGCAAAAAACACATTCTGAGTTGTTGATTAAAGGCTCTGTCATTGAGCATGGTACCACTTTAGGCGTCGAAAACCTCCTAGGCCAACCAAATCTGTAACCTCAACAATCTGGCGGTGCATTCTTCGTTACATAGTTCAAAGGGAACCGCATGTGATTCGAGCGCAAAACCCTTCAACGCGTAGGTTTACACTACTTTTGGCTCTAAAAAAGAGGAGAGGAAATGGTTTGATTCGCTCTCTTGACTATATGATAGATTTTTGAGCTTTCAAATCGTCCATGTCAAAAAAGTCCACAGCTTATGTGAACTCTCCGAAATATATGCTCAGAACCAACCCGTTTGGTTTGGGGCATGTATTTCTAGGTCTAGAAACCAACAAATTCGTGAACGGATATTAGGACACATAGGTTTTTGTAACTTTTTACATGATAATTTGGAGTAATATTGTATACACATAGCCCAAATTCGGTGCCATGTATTATTTGCGCGCTGTAAACTAACCTTTTGTTCGTTTGAGTCTTGCGTTTGAAATTCGCGCGCTTGCGAAAGTCTTGCATTCAGCTCGTGAAACTCGAGTGTTTGTCGTTTTTTTTCGGCGCTCCAGTACTCTGCGTTGATACCACTGCTT
>CATQJL010000316.1:29073940-29076440 GCA_958299035.1 Cylicocyclus nassatus
AAGCAGTGGTATCAACGCAGAGTACTACCTTTTGTTCGTTTGAGTCTTGCGTTTGAAATTCGCGCGCTTGCGAAAGTCTTGCATTCAGCTCGTGAAACTCGAGTGTTTGTCGTTTTTTTTCGGCGCTCCACCCAGGAACTCATATAACGCTATCCCTGTTGCTTCTAACCTCAAGAACGAAGTCCAGTTTGACCCCAGACCCTCTGTGCCGGGCCCTTATCTTCAGTGCAACTTTGTGTAAGTCGGAAGGCACGCGTTTCGGCAGTCGCCATTGCCAGAAGTGATTCGTACTCTTCAAAAGCGAGGATTTAGACTCCGGAAGTTTTGTCATTATATCAGAAAGGTAAAAGGAGGATTACCACTTAAAATCCGAAAATAGGAAATCAATTGACGTTTATCCCGCTTCTGCTATTAGATTGTCTCATAAGTTTTTTTTCAATTTTGGCTTTTTTGCAAGAGGTCACACACACACACACACACACACACACACACACACACACACACACACACACACACACACACACACACACACACACACACACACACACACACACACACACACACACACACACACACACACACACACACACATACACATACACATACACATACACATACACATACACATACACATACACATACACATACACATACACATACACATACACATACACATACACATACACATACACATACACATACACACTACACATACACATACACATACACATACACATACACATACACATACACATACACATACACATACACATACACATACACATACACATACACATACACATACACATACACATACACATACACATACACATACACATACACATACACATACACATACACATACACATACACATACACATACACATACACATACACATACACATACACATACACATACACATACACATACACATACACATACACTACACATACACATACACATACACATACACATACACATACACATACACATACACATACACATACACATACACATACACATACACATACACATACACATACACATACACATACACATACACATACACATACACATACACATACACATACACATACACATACACATACACATACACATACACATACACATACACATACACATACACATACACATACACATACACACATACACATACACATACACATACACATACACATACACATACACATACACATATACACATATACACATATACACATATACACATATACACATATACACATATACACATATACACATATACACATATACACATATACACATATACACATATACACATATACACATATACACATATACACATATACACATATACACATATACACATATACACATACACATATACACATATACACATATACACATATACACATATACACATATACACATATACACATATACACATATACACATATACACATATACACATATACACATATACACATATACACATATACACATATACACATATACACATATACACATATACACATATACACATATACACATACACATATACACATATACACATATACACATATACACATATACACATATACACATATACACATATACACATATACACATATACACATATACACATATACACATATACACATATACACATATACACATATACACATATACACATATACACATATACACATATACACATATACACATATACACATATACACATATACACATATACACATATACACATATACACATATACACATATACACATATACACATATACACATATACACATATACACATATACACATATACACATATACACATATACACATATACACATATACACATATACACATATACACATATACACATATACACATATACACATATACACATATACACATATACACATATACACATATACACATATACACATATACACATATACACATATACACATATACACATATACACATATACACATATACACATATACACATATACACATATACACATATACACATATACACATATACACATATACACATATACACATATACACATATACACATATACACATATACACATATACACATATACACATATACACATATACACATATACACATATACACATATACACATATACACATATACACATATACACATATACACATATACACATATACACATATACACATATACACATATACACATATACACATATACACATATACACATATACACATATACACATATACACATATACACATATACACATATACACATATACACATATACACATATACACATATACACATATACACATATACACATATACACATATACACATATACACATATACACATATACACATATACACATATACACATATACACATATACACATATACACATATACACATATACACATATACACATATACACATATACACATATACACATATACACATATACAC
>CATQJL010000316.1:29081440-29090472 GCA_958299035.1 Cylicocyclus nassatus
AGAGCTAAAAGTCTATGGTTTTTTTGGAGGCTTGTGGTATACGTTTATCTAAGTGGGAAAGAACAGCATCGCTTTTTCAAAACTCAAAATTCTAGTTTTCTCGGTTTGTAGCACAGAAACAAATACACCAACGGCATACATGACTGTCTTATGCGGAGTGTATATACGAGAGCGAGTTCGGAATCTGGTAAGTTTTTTAGGAGACGCTAAAAGCTTTTCGATTTTTCGTGAAACTTTTCGGTTTTCGGAATCTAGTTCGTGATGTGCTGAAGCTGATGCGACAACTTTTACGCTATCTTATAGAGCTTGCTTTGCTCTATCGAATAGTACTTGGCAACCTATTTAGAAGTTCGAAATGTATGACTTATGGCAGTTGAAATTCAACACAGGCATTAATTTCTGGACAACCTGATAGATTTGAGAAGTGTGTGTCTTATTGCGGTAAAAATCAAAATCGAAAAAACTTATGAGACAACCTAATAGTTAGTGAAATCGATTAAAACGAGCCATCCAACCGTCTTCCCAACTTTACGACGTGTTCATCGAGTAAGAAAGAAAAACGACTTCAAAAACAAAGGCTTATTTTCTGAGGATGGACCCAGCCGATCACATAAAATAGCGAACAGCTTATATGGCAATGTCCTGGAATCCATTAAACGCAGTGGCGTATCGAGCCCCCCCCCCCCCTCCTGAGAATAAGTCGCGAAATTTTTGAAAGTTACTTATATGAGTTAATATGCAAGCGGCTTTTATGCTCGGAAATAATTATAATCATGATTATAACTATTTTTATATAATTATAAATATTTAATTAAAACTATTTATACTCATAAATAATTATACAGGGTGTCCCAAAAGTCTTGTAGCCTAGTATTTTTTCTGATAAAAACAGAACCGAACAATACAGGGATATAAAATTTGGTGTACATATTATTCAAAAAGTAGCAAATACATCACAGCATTCGAATTGGTAGCATCTTTCCTTGATCACGGAAGCCTTTAAACTGTTGGCGATTACCACTGCCGAGGCATGCAGGCAGTCATCATCAATGTTATCCCAATTCTTCATGAAAATAAATCCTATCGCTTAGAAAATGTGCTGTATGACAGAGCAAGCTTTCAGCTACATCATAGCATGATTAAAAAAATTGTGAGTTTTACGTTCAAATAACGGAAATTTGAATACAGGCACGTGTAGATCTCATGGTGGAGTTTTGGACACATTTGCGGAAATTGAAAACAGAAAATCGGCTATGTGTCAAAACCAAGTTCGTCATCCGTGTTGCATTAGATTCCCATCTAGAAAACATGCGAAGAGGATGTTACTCCAAATTCAGTAATTTCTGCAATTCTACAGATTTGAAACTAATTTCAAAGACATAGTTGCAATGGCACGCATTGAAAATTTCCAGGTATTTTCTCGCCTCTCTTGACGAAATAGATTTTTAAATGCAGCCATTATAGTGATAGTAGTGCAAAGCCTCCTCTATATTGTGGATATAAATCTGCACCGCGATGTGCCAAGTTTTTGCAGTAGCGAAATAAATTTCAAACTTTTAGGAAATAGCTTTTTGCATTTTGAAGTAGAAATGGTTTGATAATTTTATTTCAGTCAAACATGAAGATCTATTTTACCCCCAAGGATGCAGCTTACGAAGAATGATTGGAGGATTCTGTGATATAAATTTGAGATCAAAATCACCAGCGATTGTTGAGTTAAACCAGTGCTTTTGGGACACCCTGTAATGCTTAAGAATTTTCAAAATCTCGATTTAGCATTATAAAATTTTTTTTTCAGAGCGTGGTTACCGCCACACTCCCCTTTTTTGAAATTTGGGGTTGTGGGCCCTCCAAAATTTTGAAAAGCACCTCAGAAGATCTTTCGGAGTGGCTAATGTCACGCACTTCGTCGAAAAGGATTTCTCTGCCCTCCCCCCTCCCCCGAGAATGGGTCGCGAAATTTTTGAAATTCACTTACGTGGGTTATAAAGATGTGCAAGTGACTTGCTTATTCTTGTAAACAATTAGAATAATTTTGAAAATTTTTAAAAAATCAAAATTAGCCTTATAAAAAATTTATTTGAAAAACGGGGCGTGGCGTCAGCCACGCCCCTTTCTTCCAGATTTTAGGTTCTGGGGACCCGCAAAAATTTTAGAGGCACCTCTAAAATTTTTCCGGAATGCATGGCTGACGCCAAGCACCTTCATTTGAAAAAATTTTTTGCCGCGCCCCCCCCCCCCTCCTCCCTCGAACGGAAAGCCTGGGACCGCCACTGGTATCAGGATATTAGAATCTCCATAAGGCAGGCAGAGAAAGGAGAATACAGACCAAAAAGACGAGATATCACGCGTACCTTCTCAGCTACCCTCCCTCCCCAACGGGGAAGTACGTTGCCGCTACAGAAAGAGTAGAAGGATTGGTTGATTAAACCTTCGTCCCCATTGAAAAGTGAGGTTATTTGGAATAAAACTTTTCTGACAAATGACTTCAGTGAAAAATTGGTGAAAGAAAATTATGCATTTCAGATAACAGTCAAAGGACATTTCAATTAACGCACGCCACTTTGACGCGTCTTCTGAGCTTTTGCTTCTTATTGTTGTTTCTAGTTATAGCGGCATTATGCCCAGGTTGTTGCGCAACCATTATTTTGCAATTTCTATGTGGATCCTCGTGATAGCTGAGAAAGTAAGCGGCGAGGCTATCTACAATGATATTTGAAGCGCACCAGGCGTCAAGGACCAAGCGCACGAGGAAAGGCGCAGACGAGCAAAGAGAAAGCAACAGGCTTGAAGCATTTATCCTTTCTAAGATTTTGCGCGTTCTTAACAAACCATCAGTATCGATATTCTGTTCATACCAATACTTGGAAGCTCCAAAACTTGAGTTTGAAAGCCGCTTTAAATTGAGAAAAAATTGCATCTAAGTCCGCATTTTGTGGGCAAGTCGACTGGATTTTCGGTTACACTCAATCAGCTTCCCTCATTCTCTATAACTGAAGTCTGCAGTCATGTTAGGAATTTAGTCGTCATTCTCTAGAGGTCTCCAACACAAATTTTGCCCATTTTGTTCACGATTATCTCCGATGTCTCTTTCCATAAACGATCTCCTCTCTATTCATTCTATCGCAAAAGAAGTTTGATTACTAGTAATCAGTAGGTACAGATACTTGCAAGCGAACAATACTCGGTGTCCGTGGTCGTTTGAGATGGATGCACACCATTGCACTCGTCTTGAAATGCTGATTCAGATTCTGACTTCCGTTTTCTGATAATCGTTTCTCTAAAATAAAGTTTCGGTGGATTTTCGCGCCGCGTTTGGCCGTACAAGGGAGATACGATTGGAACTGCAAAACCCTGTACGTTGTAGTGTTGTAGTTGGCCTTAGAAGTATAAGTGTAGGTTTTGACGCCCTAGGTATGCCTCAATTAAGCTTTTTGCAAAGATTAGGCTTCCTCGTACGCCCTTACTCTTGAAAAAAGAAAAAAGATTGGGAAAAATGATTGCTATTTTCGCTCAAATGTGTCCATTCATAATGTATTATGAATTTACTTAAACAAAATAAACAATCCGAGACAATTCGCTGTGCTCATTGCGAACAGCTTCTAGTTTCAATCATTTAGATTTGAATCATTGTATTTGAAGTGCATTCACTGTCCAATTACTTTTTTATAAGCATCTTTTGGCATAAATGTAGGACGCAATCATATAAAAATGACTCTTCGTTGCAAAGCGTAAGGGCATGCATACATCTTGATTGTGCCTATTTTCAGCCAATATTGTCATTCAGAGGTTACAAAGCTTGATTGAGGCAATGAAAAAATAAAAAATTATACCTGCATCAATTTGTGACGCTATCGCACTAATCGCTACATTACACCGTGAGGGCAGTATGGGTGTTCCGATTGTGTTTCTTTGGGCAGCCAATCTTGGTGTGATTATCCTCCATAACTTTTTTCAGGGAAACGATTAGCAGAAGCGGAAGTCAGATTCGGAATTAGCGTTCCAAGACGAGTGTAATGGTATACATCTCAACTCAAAAAGTCAGGACACTGAGTATCGTTCCTTTGTTAGCTCACAATCTGCTCAGTTTCACCGAAGCTTTTCTTCCCCAAAATGCGAAGACTTGTGAAGTTTATGCTTTGTTTGAGGACTTGCGGATGATCAACGCTCTGGCTTCTACAAGTCACCGCACTGGAGTGTTAGTCTTGGGTGGTGGAGTCGTCAAAGAATATATTGATAGCGCGAATCTTATGAGAGGTGGATCCGATTTTGCTGTCTACATCGGCACCGACACGGTAAGAGGACATTGGTGTATATAAAGACTGGTTTCGGACAATTTCGAATGGTGGCAAAGTGAGCACAAATGCAGCGATCGAGCACCTACTATCGTGGAGCGCATGTGTTAAAGACAGTGTTTAGGCAAATCTGAACATATGAAGATCTTATGTGAAAAGTAATTTTGGGGCCCTAAGGTCTCGGACATAGCTTAGAGGATTTCAGTTTCAATGTAAGCCACATTCTAAAGGTGCAGAAGATAGGGCATTTTATCAAACGAAGAAATTTGTTGTCACTCTACATTTGAACTGGCAAGCTGCCATATCGCGTCGCGTTTGAAATCGCGTGAACTATGCCCGAGGCCTGGGACACTGACTGAGCGGCGATGATTCACTCAAGGCTGAAATATTCGCCTCCAAACTGGACTTCAGCATCCCATTACTGGACGAGTTGTATCGTGGTCGCATGCTTTCGCGGGAGGACCTATGCGAAATTGATGGGTCGCTGTATGAAATCATGACGCACGATGAAAGCCGTCCGTTAATACGACACTGAAGTCTGGTTTGGAGACGAATGTCTGATCCGCGACCCACCAAAATTGCCGCTTGTGCAGTGTCTTCGTTGGATTCGCAAAATTACCTTCCACGTGGATCCCAATTTGGCTAATCTCTGGAGACCGTCTACAAGTAGGGGCCGATGACCGCTCGTGCGCCACATTTATGCTCTTAACTTAAATGGACATTCGTCCCTGTCTGGGGCTAGCCCTAAGACAACTGAATATGCGAATTTTCAGAATGACGGTCCGGCATACAATATATCGGCAAATGACGCAGTTAGTTGGGGAAAGGTTGTGACCATCTTTTTGTGGCTCAAACTGTAATCTTAAAAAAACTTTTAGATAAACCAGCAGCTCATGCAGTGAAAGTTTGCGCAGATGCTACAATAGTATTTCCACTACTTGTAGCGGAAACTTTCGCAAAAAGAGTGCAGAAAGAGGATGAAGAAGATGAAGAAGAAGAAGAAGAAGATGAAGTTTTATCCTCTTCATCTTCTTCATCATGAAGGAATAAATCTTTCTGGGTAGTAGTATGCATGTTCTTTTGTTATTTTACATCGTTTCTGATTGTTAGCAATAGTTTACAGTAAATTTTTGAGTTGTTAAACCTATCTCCTTTTGTCAAGATGAAATGAAAATCTTGATTTCAGAAAGTGTGTTTATTTTCTGCTTTTTTGTTGAGAAAAATAGAAGAAAGAACACAAACACAAGTAGAATTTTAAACAATGAGCAATATTAGAAGAAATTGACCACTATCTTTTCGAGTACAGTGCCAGCCACTGCCGTACTACAAATACCCTCACATCTTTTTTGTTATTGTAGATATGCTAAGGAGAGGCAATGAATTCCGTGCCCCTTGCGTCCTAAAGGGTTCACTTACAGCAGTCCTCATCTCAACGGTCACTTGTTTGCACTACTTTTGAGGTTTACAGGGTACAAGGCGCGCAATAAACCGCTAACTTAGTATAATAGAAGTATGAAACAACGGGTAGGTAATAGGTAACACGAAAGCGACTGTAAGAAGTACAAAAGACAGCATGCTCAGCTTGCCAGTGCACATTCTACTAATTAGTTTTGCAATTACGTAGAGGTATGTTACAGTACCATGGTCCCTCAAAACGCGAAGGCGGAATCGGACGAGGATATCAACGGTGCGGTTGTCACTACTAGGTTTGATAAACTAACTCTTGACCATTGCCGTCTCCCTAAAGCCAGTTTGTGAGACGATGATACTTCCAATCGTCGTCAACACGGACTGGTCAGCATTGCGGAGAACCACGCTCGGCTATGAAGTTGAGAGAGCACGATTTGTGTAGCAACAACTTGGACTAGAAAACGTTCTACTCTTTGCTTCAACCAGATTGGCTGCTGGAAGGCGGGGCTTTATGACTTAGGAGGCGATTGCCTGCGCCCGCGATGCAGTCTGCGCCTCCCTCGCGAATATGCTTTCCGAAGATTTACCAGCCTTAATTAGGTCACCGAGCCTTGCCTTCCAGTCGCAGATCTGGTTGAAGCAAAAAGTACCTCGCTTTGCGTGCTATCAGTGACCAATCCGAGCGTTCAACTAGATAGCCAACTTTGCAATTGTGATAAGGGATGATTGTTATCATTTATTTACAATTAGTTACGTCACATTCCATCTTGCTTTTGTTTGAAAAACGAGCTAGATTTTTGGTTGCATAAGCCTAAATTCTTAGTCCTTAGTGCAAAGATAATTGAGAATTCTGAAGATTGCAGTCGGAACTATATAAGCGCAGTTAGTGATTACCTTTCAAATGCCGTCTAGGTATTATTTGAAAAGTTGGTATGATAGGTACCCTACTTCGAAGCGCATAGAGATAAGCCTTTTGAATATTGTTTTGGTTTTATTTGAGAAAAAGTTGATATAACTATTTAAAACACTATGATGTGTAAAAATCTTCAACGTAGCAGAAATATCTTCTTGTTACTGTTGCTAAAAAGTGCTATAGAGTAGATATTTAGTCATTTTTAAAATCGTGACGACGGATTTGACTGCGGTCTTTGCGCCCACAAGAGCATAAAACACCTATACAAAAATGCATCACCTCGAAGCTCAATCCAGTCACTTCAACTGTGTAAGTACTATCATATGTGAGCAGAAAAACCATTCAAGTAGCGATGAAACTAAGAAGTCGTTAGAAAACGCTTGCGTGTTGCGCGCGGTCGGCCATCGTCACGATTTTTGAATCCCCTATACAACGCGAGTTCAAAATTCAATCTTTGAGAGTACAAGAGTTTGCATTAGCATAATTTCTTATCTATACTTTTATTTCTCTTCCTTTATGAAAACAATATAGTAGGGAGTTGATACAAACAATACATCGACGATTCGTCGGCCGCGCGGAGTGGAAATCACTAAGGAGCACGCGCCGCGAGGAAAAACGCTTGTCTCTTGCAAGATTTTAGCCGCGCCGCACGTGGTCTGCAACGTTTGAGCAGTCCGTGGGATTACAAGTAAAACAGATCGTCATCATTGTCCTTATGGTTTAGGCAGCCTAAATCATCAAGCCTTGTCTTCCAAGAACCTTGTCAAAAAGCGCAGTGTCTAATGCAGTCATTCTTTTCGCCAAACGAAGAGAATTAGACACTGCGCTGTTTTACCGATGGCTCTTTCACGATAGAGGGATTTCTCCAGTATCATTGTGTTCAACGGACTTACTTGCAGGAAAAGATGAAAAAGCAAGAATAGTGAAATTCGACAGTTTCTAATTCAATCATTCTCTTCGTTCTTGCAGCTTTGTGTTTGATTGTAAAATAAGAATAATGGCTAGCGTATGACCTGAGCATGCCTTTCACTTAATAATCTCACTATGGCAGTTTATATCAGAGGAAAAGGTAGATACAGTCATGCTGTTCTTAAAGCTTTGGAAACTTAAAGCAAAAATGTGGGTTTCTAGCAAAACGGATCATAGTTATTGCCGATACTTAGCTTTAAGAAAGAAGCTGGTGCAGTAATGTGCGAGTTCTGACCAGACGTATCGCGGATTGTGAGCAGACGTTTTTGAAATGAAATTCAGCTTGGAAAATTTGAAGAAGATAACTGAGCAATTTTACCCTCAACTTGATAATTTAGCATCTGAATCGGTTGAATTTTGCATTAAATGTGTGTAAAATCAAGTTAAAAGCTAATCAGCGTATGAGATTCAACAATTTTTTTCATGGCTCTTTTACCATTCACACATTTTTGTTATAGCCTCATCGCAAAGTTTGTTCAAAACTTTTCCGGCAATACATAAGCAGTGGCTTATACATTCTTTCTTCATGCCAAATGTAATGATTTCCCAAAATGTCTTGTTGAGCGTGAGTCGAAAATGATTCAAGGGTGTTGTTCATTTTTTTCAAACATTACTACCTTTTATAATACATGGTATGGTTTCAACATTGGAACGCATCGAATTAGTTAAGTTAACACTATGCAGATTGTCATACAATCATGCCACATGCGTACTTTGACCGGGGGTAACATAAATATTTCTCTCTTCGTTCAAACATCCACGTATCTTTCGCACATTGAATCCACCTCATCGCGTTGAATGGAGTAGCAGATATTGCCGGAGATGCAGTCGTATGGAGTATTTCCAGCTTTGAACAAATAGCACGAATTTTCGACCTGTAATAAACTGACAAATATCACTAGCAGATAGGTATAGGTTTTAGTTTCAGTTTTTTTCTAGTATAGATTTTAGTTTGAATTTCACGTTTCACTTTCACTTAAACCACAAACCATCAGATTACAAGCTTGAAGAAATCGTTCCGAATACAAAAAAAGCGTGAACACACTCAGTTCGGATTTCTTTATTAATTTGAGCAAGAGGACACTAAAGCTTACTTCTAATAATGCTTGAAACGTAAGTTTTTGAGTGCGCAGTATTTCTCAAACTGTAAAACTACTGTCAAAGAGTCTATGGTATATGAATCTACATGATTGGTTTGAAGCTGGCACATGTTTTTTAAGCAGCTTCACATGAATAAAGGTAAAAAGCCTCATTGTGCGACGCGGTTCTTCTTTCTACTCAAGAAGCCACGCTTTCGAACCGACTCCTCTCTTGTTTCTCAAATAGTCACCAAAACTCAAAACTCGTTAACTCACATTTTCCGAGTTCAGCTGAGTTTTGGATTTCAACTGTAAGTGTCATAAAGTTTGGTATAGTCGTCCTCATCCCACTATAGTTGCTTAATG